>JADLZL010006152.1:0-42833 GCA_015844335.1 Chrysopogon serrulatus | reverse complement strand
GCTGCCGTCCGTACTACTAGTATACTATCTATGTCTATGCCTAATACTTAAAAGGCAAAATTTCTTGCGATAAAATCTTTCGTCCAACTAAGAGATCGACACGGTTACTGATCAGTTTTTTGTTTCCATATCGGACTCTGTAGGAGGAAAGTGCATAAGAGAAGGAAAAGAAGCGGCAAACCAATTGTTCTTATCTTTCCCGTCTTGTCCGTAGACTCCTGTAGGAGGAGTCCGTACCACATGTATACGTATGTTAAAGTTCAGATACAGTATGCATGGAAGAAAAGAAGAGGAAAGTGCATAAGAGAAGGAAAAGGAGAAATCAGACACATATTATAAAAAGAAAACGTTCGGGGAGGAGGCGTTGGTGGATTCACGGATGGATGATGCCTGTCGACAAAAGATGCAATGCTGTTGGCAGGGTTGCTATGAGGGAACGGCGGAATGGTTCCAATGCCATGAAAGCGCTCGACTTGGCCAGATCATCTACCCACGAGCAGAACCTACCCGCTGCTACATTGCTATCGTACCCATCTGTGTGCGAGGCACCATCAATCGTGCCGGTTCGGACCTGGATCGGACGATGAAAAAGAACAGCCATAGTGGGTGATGACACCTTGCCTTGGGTCGGTGGCTGCCAGAGCCGCAGACCACGCGCCTCACGACACAATATGTCGGCAGCTGCAGCGCATCGCCGCGCCGACGCCGGACTTGGGTGTCGACGAGTTGCTGTGAGATGGACGACTACAAACGTGATGACGACGACCCCTGGTGTCATAGGAAAATAGGACCGTGGCCGAGGGTCCATCAATATTCAATGAGCGCAGGCACACAGACGGATGCTCATACCAAAAATTTCTTGGGCTCCATATGTCGTGTATGTGTCATATTCCGTTTTGTTTTTCAGTTGGCTGTTATACCTTGCCCTTTGGTCCATCACGTTCTTTACCCCTCCCGTGTATCGTACTAAGTATATATTCTAATTCTAATCCGATCTAATTAACGTGGTGTCAGTTGATCTATCCAATTTCTAGACTGATAGTGCGTTTACGGTACAAGAAAGAGAGGCACACAAAACCTTTACCAAGTAAGACTCTTATAAACCTCAATAATAAAAAAAATTCCCATCCCTTGGAAACTGAAAGCAACAAGACAAAATAATCCACTATAAAACTTGATGTACAAGATAAAACAAAATAACAAATCAACCTTCAGAGATTTGGATTAGACAGGCTAAATCTTGAACGCCCTAATACTGGCGAGCTCGACGACGATGGGGACATGCAGTGTCACAACCAGTCAACTTGATGGTAGGGACCCTTGGCTACTAAGCTCGATGCCGGGGGCATGGGACATGGGCGACGAGGACTTGATGTCCTCTAGCCGTTCACCGTCATTGCTAGATCTGGGTCCACGCCACTTCGCACAAATAGCTTCATGTGTACGTGTACCAAATGCTGTCGCACCTCTCCACTTCGCCCATGAAGCTCCGAGATTTCTGCTAAGTGGCGGAGGGGAAGGAGCAAGGTCGATGGTGTAAAGTCAGAGGTGGGCTGACAACATAGAGTCGGAGGTGGGCCGACGAGACCTCCGACTTTACGCTAGAGAGGGGCGGGGTCAAGTACGCACACAGACGGAGCATGGTAGACGATGTGTGTTGGTTGCTGTCTACTGACCAAGTGCCTGCATCCGGAGGATAGATAGGGACAGTGATGTGAATTTTGATGCATAACAGAGTGGGAGAAAAGAAAAGGTAACCACAGTCGAATATGAATTTGGTTCTTATGTAGTTCAAAATTTAGATAACGATCGCTACCACTTTGATTTACGCTATTTTTTAATTGATAGCTTTAGGCTTCAAGAGATACTTTAGCATGTTCAGATTCAAGTACGGAATGAAACCACATAAAGTCATTTTCTAGCTATCAATAATAATTAATTTGCCACATCCTCTGCAATATAGTTAGTGTTTAATTTTAAGCACATCAGTACAAATTTAAAAGTATGGTGATCACACAACAACGATATATCCCGCTGCAACGCACGGGCATATTTCCTAGTATGTTAATTATTGGATGGATGGAAGCAAATAAGACCGCACACGTGCGGTTAATCTATATTTGTAGGCTTATAAAAAAACATATATTTGTAGGAGTATATATCAGATTTGCTCGTAATTGTCCTCCATCCGATTGGTTAAATCACCGCGGCTTCTGTTTAGGCAGCCCACGTCGGTAAAATAGAGTGCTGCAATTCAGAACTGATTTGCAGCTAGTACGCAACACGTACTGGCTCCGTCCCGTAATGTAATGTCCACAAACATTTAAAAATTATACTCAAAATATAATGGATTTTGTAGGGAAAAGGGGAAAAAGTCTCATTATTTTCGTGTCCCTCTCTTCAAAGCAATATAGATTACCACATTAGCAACATATATAGAAAAAGTTTCTTTGTTTCCTCCTCCCTCTTCAATGCCACATTAGCAAAGTGCTAATTTGACAATATAATTAATGCATGTAAAAGCTTATCTGGTTTCTGCACCGAGAGTATACCCTTACTAGGTTATACATGTATATGTCACAACTTTTACATTTATCTTAACAAAACGTTGGCAGAGGCATGTCCATGAAAACAAATTGAAAAACTATTATTCATAATTCACGCCTCTTTTGATGGTCAATATGGCAAACACTAACTTTCTAGTACATAGTATTTCGTCCTCCAAATTTTGAAGAGCTGTTTTAATGTTCTCCAGCAAAGTTATCCATTGTGTTTAGCGGTCTCATTATATTTTTTTTCTCAAATACGCAAAAGGCTTGCGTATCTTTGTATTGAAGGAAGGAGATTTTTACATGACGCTTGAAGGCGCCTAAGTTGGCGGGAAGTTACAATTAAACTTACGCTCTGCCCCTAGCCAACCGATCTCGTAGCGGACTACTCGCGGAGGAGACAACCTAGGTTTTTGGCTCCGCCCTCGATTCAAAGATCGGCGGTGTGCTTGACTACGGATAATACGTGTGAGACCGGCGAAGCTGTGTCACGGAATAGGCGTGCGTTTCGCTCTTTCCACAGCTCCCAGGCGACTAGAGCGAATAGCGTGTCGGCTCCCTTCCTCTTTTGTCCGTGCCATCTCGCTGTCCACATCTCCCACCAGTCGATGAAGTTGGTCCGGCCCACTTGAGAGGCATCTGCTCCTATGTAGGCTAGAATGTTCCACCAAACTTGCTTGGAGAAGGGGCATTCCGCGATGATGTGGTCGATGGTCTCTTAATGCAAATGTTTTCATAAAAAAACTTCTTTTATCCTCCAATGGTTGGGACTAGTCAGTTGTGGTCTTTGGTTTCAACGCATGTTCGACATTGCCGCATTGGCAATGGAAGACGAAACTTGGGTGTCGGCCAACATGAAATTTCTTGTGTTATAAGTCGTTTTTTCTTTGTTCTTGATTACTGTTATATTTATATTATTTTAACATTTGTCTAAAAACATCCTATTTTTTTTCAATAGAAGTATGGCTAAGTATCAACTTAATCTTGAAAAAATAGGCTCAATCTTTGAGGCACGTTCTATTTGAATCTTTAGAAATGGTGTCTTATTAGCTGTGACTATATCGAGAAAATAGACAAGAAGAATCTCTCGAAAAAATAGGCTCAATCTTTGAGGCATGCTCTATTTGAATCTTTAGAAATGGTGTCTTATTAGCTGTAACTATATCGAGAAAATAGTCAAGAAAAATTAAAACTAAAGAGGGCACAAAAAACTAAAGCAACTAAATTATGCATTCCCTAAAAGCTCATTGTGACACAGAAGATATTGTCAACATCATAATGACCAATAGAAAATAGAAAGTAAAGTATGCAATCACTAAAAGCAACTAATTTACATCCAGCTCCATCTCCTCCATATAAGGTGCAGCTGAGCAGCACTCAGAGAGAATACCAATAATGAGAGAATATTATCAACATCATAATGACAAATAGAAAACATCTACCGTATCTTTTCTCTCATAAAAAATCAGCCGTTTTAGCTCATCAGCAGGATTACAAGTCCAAGCAAACAGGCCAACATTATCTAAAAAAAAAACAGGCCAAACAACACAAATTATTTCAGGTGAGAGAATCGATCTATGTTTTTCCAACAATTAGGTAATTCACCAGGACCTTGTTGTTTGGCCTTTAGTGCTTCTTGTGATTCTATGGTGATTATAGAATAGAATGCTAGAAATGGATCAATCTTTAGAGGTGAAACCACTCGGCCAGGGATGTGATCTGTCATGTTTGAGTTGACCTCTAAAACATTTGGAACGGGTGGTTCTCAACTTCCTGCAGGTCTTGTTTGACTACTCACAAATATACTTTAATTCATACGGTTTAGAGGGGATTGTGGTGGAATTTGAACTAAAATACACCTCAATCTCCCACAAACTGTATGGATTGAGGTGTATTTGGGAGCAGCCAAACAAGGCACCAAGGTTCGAGGCCTGCTCTATTGGCGTGGTTTCCTTCGATCTTGTTTTACCTTTGATCTGGACCGTCGGTAGTGCCGTATATCTGTAACTCACTTCTCTATTTAATATAGTTCAGCAGGAAATCTCTCCAGTCTGTCGCTTTATCAAGAAAAACAATTAGGGTGTTTAATAAAAAAATGAAATGTGCAAGATAAAAAACCGAGCAATGAAATTTAAAGACTTGTTTGGTGTTCCAGAAGAGGTTTAGTGCTAATATATATATTATATGTATGTTGTCTTCGAACTAAAACATCGCGCAATCTTAGAAGCCGGACTATTCTAGCTTGTTTTCTCACCATTATAAACCAGGAACGACATCCTAGATTCTTAAAACAGCATTGAACATTAAGATTAGCACTTTGGTGGCACAAAAATACATCAAACTTTAATTTCATTCTTCATGAAGCGACGCAACTAGGGTTCTACCACACAATTTCACACAATATGTTTACTCTGATTTCATTGGGTCGAGAAGGTGTCCCATGAAGACGACGACACCAGACAACTCCTCCACCACAAAGAATGCAAACGGATGGTCGGCGACAAAATTCACAGGCAGCCTACAAGAACGAGACTTCTTTTGGATCACGCAAGCAGTAGAGGACGCTGCTTCTGTCCCTTACTCGTTCACTTCGACGACGGCCCTGTGGAAAACATGCTTCAATACCAGGCGATTCTTGCCCTCCAGCATGTCAGAAAGGTCGGCAATGCCTCCCTTAAAGGCGGCCTTGATCCCGATGGCCTCGAGACTGCCATTGATTCTGCTGGAGAAGGAGAGCTTGAACTTGGGCAACAGCAACTCGCCAACCTTGACCCGTCGCCTCGGCATGTGTTCCCACAGGAAGTTAGGGCGGGAAGCCATCACATCCGTGAGACTCAGCAGGCCATCATGGTCGTCTGGGAGGAACACGCACATCGAGAACCGGGGGTGCTCGTCAGAGACCTGGCCGTCGTCATGCCGGTGCATCTGGTAGGCTAGCTTGAGCACCTTGAACCCATCGTACTCCGCCACCGCCTGATCCCCACGGCCGCACATGAACGGCGTTCGCACGTGGCTGCCGTCGAGCAGCTGGAAGCGCCTGGTCTCGGTGTCCTTCTCGGCGAAGGGCATGGACCACCTGCCCTTGAAGTAGATGGCGTTGGCGAGCACTAGGGCAGTATCAGAGCATATGGAACCTTGAGGAATGATAGAGGTGATCAGATCTTTCGTGGCTTTCGAAACCCATCTGTTGATTTCCTTTTGCGCCCCATCTGCCTGCATGCATTATTTCATTAATTCGGTTAAGCATATATATAGCACGGACACACTACAGCTGAACTGCTGAAGCAATCTTCAGATCTAATTCTCGTTGTTTTTTACCTTGTTCTTGAAATCAGCGGCGTGCGTCTCGGCCTTGTAGGATTCAACAGCGGCTGCCCTGTAAGCCGGCTTCAGAGCCATCGTCTTCTCGTGCCAGAGCGCGCACGCGAACGCGACAAGCGGCGCGCCGGACTCGGAGCGGTCGGCGAGGACGCGCTCCACCATGGCACCGACGAACTCGGCGATCTCGTCGCGCGACGTCGCGCCGAGCGCGGCCAGCAACTCGTCCAGGGGGTACCACGTGCCCCGGCCGACAGCAGCGCTAGCGCGGCATAGATGGACAGCGGCGAGAAGACCACGTTTTGGCGGCCGCCGTCGGCGCCCTCAGCAGCGTCAGCGAGGTGCTTCGCCAGGCGGAGCCCGAACGCCGTCAGGCCAGACGCGGCCGTCCCGCGCGCCTTCTTGCTTGGCCTCGCCGCCTCCGCTTCCATGCTGCCGTCCGTACTAGTAGTTAATGGACGATGGGAGCAAATAAGACGGCGCACACGTGCGGTTAGTCTATATTTGTAGGCTTATAAAACGAACATATATTTGTAGGAGTATATATCAGATTTGCTCTCGTAATTGTCGTACGTCCGATGGGCTAAGATCGCCGCCGCTTCTGCTCAGGTAGCCCACGTCGGTAAACTAGTGCTGCAAACTAATGTTCAGAACTGGTTTGCAGCTAGCACGCAACACATATACTCGCTCCGTCCCGTAATGTAACGCACACAAGCATTTCAAAATTATACTCAAAATATATGGATTGTAGGGGAAAAAAGAGGGGGGGAGTTCTCATTATTTTCGTATCCCTCTCTTCATATATATTACCACATTAGTAACATAGAAACAGTTTCTTTGTTTTCTCCTCCCTCTTTCATTGCCACATTAGCAAAGTACTTATTTGACAATATAATTAATGCACATAAAAGCTTATCTAGTTTCTGCACTGAGAATGCCCTTACTAGGTTATACTTGTATTTCATAAATTCTAATATTTATACTAATGCGAGGATATTATCAACATCACAATGACAAATAGAGAACATCAACCGTTTCAGCTTATCAATCTGCTTATATGTCCAAGCGAACAGGGCACAACCCAATCTTTTTCAGGTGAGAGAATCAATCTTTGTTTTTCTAACAATTAGGTGATTCACCATGGTCCTGTTGTTTGGCCTTCAGTGCTCCAGCACTTGTGATTCTACAGTGATTATAGGATGCTAGAAATAGATCAATTTTCAGAGGTGAAACACTCTCCTAGGGATGTGATCTGTCGTGTTTGAGATGAACTAAAATATTTGGGAGGGGTGGTTCTCAACCTCCTCTGTGGTTCCAGACTTGCTCTACTGGTGTAGTTTCCTTCTATCTTATTTTACCTTTGATCTGGACCGTCAATAGTCCTGTTATGATGCATCCATAACTCACTTCTATTTTCTTTCTTTTGCGAGGTCCAGTTACAACTCCCCTAGGGATGTGATCTGTCGTATTTGAGATGATATAAAATATTTGGAAGGGATGGCTCTCAACCTTATCCGTGGTGCCAGGCTTGCTCTATTGGCGTAGTTTTCTTCTATCTTATCCATAACTCTCTTCTATTTGTTTTTTGAGACCTAGTCACAGGCTTACATACACGCCGTCTACCACTGTTATAAATCTTAAAATAAATTCAAAAAAATACGAGTACCCATGTCAAGTCTTAGATTTAAAACCGGGTGAGCAGGTTCCACCAAAAGAAACCCAACCAGCTGAGTTACGCTCAGTTCACAACTCACTTCTATTCAATATAATCCAGGCAAGGAATTTCTCCCGTCTGTAGCTTTATCTAAAAAAAACAATTAGGGTATCTAACAAAAGATAGAAATATGTAAGATAAAAACCGAGCAATGAAATTGAAAGACTCTTTTTGTATTCCAGAGGAGGTTTAGTGCTAGGTATATTATATATATGTTGTCAGCGAAATAAAACATCACAATCTTTGAAGCCCGGGCTATTCCTGCTTGTTTTCTCACCATTATAAACCAGGAACCACGTCCTAGATTCTTGAAACAGCAAACTTTAAGATTAGCACTTTGGTAGCACAAAAATTCATCAAGCTTTATTTTTTTTATTTTTCATGAAGCGACTCAAATAGGGTTCTACCACATAACACACACTATGTTTAGTCTAATTTCGTCGGGTCGAGAAGGTGTCCCATGAAGAGGACGACACCAGACACCTCCTCCACCACAAAGAACGCGAACGGATGGTCGGCGACAAAGTTCACAGGCGTGCTCCAAGAACGAGAGAGTTTGTGGATCACGCAAGCAGTAGAGGCCGCTGCTTCTGTCCCTTCCTCGTTCACCTCGATGACCGCCTTGTGGAAGACATGCTCCAATACCAGGGGATCCTCGCCCGCCAGCATGTCAGACAGGTCGGCATTTCCTTTCTTGAAGGCGGCCTTGATCCCCATGGCCTTGAGAACGCCATTGATTCTGCTGGAGAAGGAGAGCTTGAACTTGGGCAACCGCAGCTCGCCAACCTTGATGTGTTTCCGCGGAATGTGATCCCACAGGAAGCTGGGGCGGGAGGCCATCATGTCCATGAGGCTCGGCAGGCCGTCGTGGGCGTCCGGTAGGAAGACGCACATCGAGAACCGGGGTTGCTCGTCGGAGACCTGGCCGTCTTGCCGGTGTGTCTGCAGGTAGGCTAGCTTGAGCACCTTGAACCCATCGTACTCCGACACAGCCTGCTTCTTCCGGCGGCTGCACATGAATTGCGTGCGCACGTGGCTGCCGTCGAGCAGCTGAAAGCTCGTCGTCACGGTGTCCGTCTTGGCGAAGGGCATGGACCAGCTGCCCTTGAAGTAGATGGCGTTGGCGAGCACTAGGGCTGTATCAGAGCATACTGAACCGTGAGGAAGGATTGAGGTGATGAGATCATTCGTGGCTTTGGAAACCCATCTGTTGATTTTCTTTCTTGTCCCCTCTGCCTGCATGCATTATTTCATCAATTCAAAGATCGATTAGCATATTTCGCACGGACGCAGTATAGCTAAAGCTATATCTGATCTAATTATCTAGGCTGTTTTGTATCTGTATGAGTATAGCTAAAGCTATATCTGATCTAATTATCTAGGCTGTTTTGTATCTGTATGTATGGTTTATGGCGACGTATAGGCAAATCAAGGAAACTGACCTTGTTCACGAAATCAGCGGCGTGCGTCTCGGCCTTGTAGGATTCAACGGCGGCTGCCCTGTAAGCCGGCTTCAGAGCCATCGTCTTCTCGTGCCAGAGCGCGCACGCGAACGCGACAAGCGGCGCGCCGGACTCAGAGCGGTCGCCGAGGGCGCGCTCCACCACGGCACCGACGAACTCGGCGATCTCGTCGCGCGACGCCGCGCCGAGCGCGGCCAGCACCTCGTCCAGGGTGGTACCACGTGCCCCGGCCGACAGCAGGGCTAGCGCGGCATAGATGGACAGCGGCGAGAAGACCACGTTTTGGCGGCCACCGTCAGCGTCAGCGAGGTGCTTCGCCAGGCGGAGCCCGAAGGCCGTCAGGCCAGACGCGGCTGTGCCGCGCGCCTTCTTGCTTGGCCTCGCCGCCTCCGCTTCCATGCTGCCGTCCGTACTAGTTATTGGATGGACGCAAATAAGACGGTGCACGGTTAACCTATTTTGTAGATCCTAAATAGATTTGCTCGTGCAGCCCACATGTCGGTGGGTACGTTTTGTGTAATCAGATCTGCTGCATGAGCTTATGACTCGATCTCTCTACAATAAAAAGTACCCGCCCACGCGCCTGCAGGCTTGTTTCCTTCCAACTTCGGAGATAGCTAGATTGGCAAAGTTAAAGGAAGGAATCAGAGGAAGAAATCAATCCAAATCATCCCGGTCTCGTTCCATCCCAACTAATCAATTTTTTTTTCTCATTAAGATAGTGGCCGCAAATCTCATAATAAGTCTAAAAAGATTCATATTATCAGAACTTCTCTGTTGTCTCTGGCGACACCTGCAATCATCTCGACTTCTGTGCAATCATCTTGACTTCTGCAGTTCTGCTGCAATCATCTCGGTGGCTGTTTGCTGCGGTCGTCGTAGCAAACACCCAAACACCTAAAGTTTTATCTTTCCAAATAGAGCTACGTGAAAGGAACTTCTGTAAAGAAGTAAAACAGTGCTGCAATTCAACACTGATTTGCATTCAGTACGCAACACATACTCGCTCCATCTCCTCAATGTATGGTGCAGCTGAGCAGCACTCAGAGAGGATACTAACAGGAGAATATTATCAAACATGATAATGACCAACAGAAAACAGCAACCCAATTTTTTCAGATGAGAGAATCAATCTATGTTTTCCAACAATTAGGGTGTCTAAGAAAAGATAGAAATTTGTCAGATAAAAAACTGAGCAATGAAATTATAAGACTTGTTTTGTGTTTCAGAGCAGGTTTAGTGCTTATATTATATATATGTTGTCTGCAAAATAAAACATCTTAACCTTTGAAGCCGGACAATTCCTGCTAATAGATTCTTAAAACAGAATTGAATTTAAGGTTATCACTTTGGTGGCACAAAAATACATCGAGCTTTAATTTTATTCTCCATGAAGTGACTCCACTAAGGTTCTACCACACAATTCCAAACACTAACGTTTACTCTGATTTCGTTGGGTCGAGAACATGTCCCATGAAGACGACGACTCCAGACACCTCCTCTACCACAAAGAACGCAAACGGGTGGTCCGCGACAAAATCCACAGGGTAACTACAGCACTTTAGGGCGACCACGCAAGCAGTAGAGGCCGCTGCTACTGTCCCTTCCTCGTTCACCTCGATGACGGCCTTGTGGAAAACATGCTTCAACACCAGGTCAGCCCCGCCCTCCACCATGTCAGACAGGTCGGCAATGCCTTGGTCAAAGGCGGCCTCGATCCCCATGGCCATGAGAGCGTCGTTGATTCTCCTGGAGAAGGAGAGCTTGAACTTGGGCAACCGCAGCTTGCCAACCATGACGCGGTCACTCGGCATGTGGTCCCACAGGAAGCTAGGGCACGAGGCCATCTCGTCCATGAGACTCGGCAGGCCGTCGTGATCGTCCGGGAGGAAGACGCACATCGAGAACCGAGGACCGTCTGGCTGATCGGCAATAAGATTGCTACGGCCGCGCCCACATTTGTCTTGCCAGCGGGGTAGACGGTATGGACGGTAGGCTAGCTTGAGCACCTTGAACCCGTCGTACTCCACCACAGCGTGATCCCCTCGGCCGCGCATGAATGGCGTGGGCACGTGGCTGCCGTCAAGCAGCTGGAAGCTCCTGGTCTTGGTGTCCTTCTCGGCGAAGGGAATGGACCAGCTGCCCTTGAAGTAGATGGCGTTGGCGAGCACTAGGGCGGTTTTAGAGTCTACGGAACCTTTAGGAAGGATTGAGGTGATGAGATCCTTCGTGGCTTTCGAAACCCATCCGTTGATTTCCTCTCTTGCCTCCTCTGCCTGCATATGCATTATTTCATTAATTTTCATAATATATTGCTCCTTTTTATAAAGTTATAGAACTTTAAAAATTTGACTGTCATAGATTCTAATTCTCATTGTCTTTCACGGACAAAGAAAGTATATAGCACGAACGCACAGGAATCTTTGGATCTAATTCTCATTGTCTTTTTTTTTTACCTTGTTCTTGAAATCAGCGGCGTGCGTCTCGGCCTTGTAGGAGTCAACGGCGGCTGCCCTGTAAGCCGGCTTCAGAGCCATCGTCTTCTCGTGCCAGACCGCACACGCGAACGCACAAGCGGCGCACCGGACTCGGAGCCGTCGGCGAGGGCGCGCTCCACCACGGCACCGACGAACTCGGCGATCTCGTCGCGCGACGCCACGCCGAGCACTGCCAGCACCTCGTCCAGGGTGGTGCCACATGCCCCGGCCGACAGCAGGGCTAGCGCGGCATAGATGGACAGCGGCGAGAAGACGACGTTTTGGCCGCCATTGTCGACGCCGTCATCGGCGCCCTCAGCAGCTCCAGCGAGGTGCTTCGCCAGGCGGAGCGCGAACGCCGTGAGCCCAGAAGCGGCCGTTCCGCGAGCCTTCTTGCTTGGCCTCGCCGCCGCCTCCTCTTCCATGGTGCCGTCCTACGAGCAGTTCTAAGTTATTGGATGGAAGCAAATTAACAAGGCGGCGCACGCTTAACCTATGTTTGTAGGACGGAGTATTTATACCAGACTCTAGATTTTTGCTCTCCTAATTCGTCACACATGGTCGTCAGTCCGATTGGTTAAGATCGGTATGTTTTGTTTACCAGGTCTGCATGGTCTTCTCTCTATCTATCGATACAATTAGGGATGGAAACAAATGGGATCCGGATGTTAAAACAAATGTCTCAGATTCAGATTTTTTTTTGAAATATTTACTCAATTTAACAAATATATAGTATCTATAAATTAATATATAATATTTATCAATTAATCAATCATTATTTATATAATATTCATTATGAAAATATAAATTATACAAAAACAATTTACATAAAATCAATTACAATATTCAACAACAACTATATTATGTTTACGCTAAATTAGAAAAATACTAAAATTAATTTAATATTTACATGTCAATAATTATATTAGATTAATATTTAAGGTTGCCTATAGATACAATACTAAATCGTTTCAATTTATCATTAATAATATTGAAATTAAATATGAAAAAAGAAATTTTTAATCAATTTTTATGTCTTGTTTCAATGTATCATTAATATTTAAATATGAATTTGCATAATTGAGATATCCGGACATCCATTTTCTTCCCTAGTACAACAAAAAAAACAGCCCAGACACCTGCTGGTTTGTTTCTTTCCGAGTTTGATTGACAAAGTTAAAAAGAAGAAATCAGAGGAGTAAATCACATAAATCGAGGAAGTCGGTTACAAAGGAGTAAGAAATCTCCATTCCATTGACTCCAAGGACACTTCCCGACGCGACGCCTCACCTGAGCCGGCGACCCCACCACTTCTGTCGCGCTCATCTAGATGGCGGCAATAGGTGCCGGCCCAAACTTTTTGCTTCGACCCGAGTACTATAGATGATGTTGATCTCTAGTGCCTGAGGCTATCTGCATTCGTGAAACTCTAAATTCATTCTCTAAAAAGCTTAGTCATCAAGATTTTCTCCTCTATACTTTCGACTTTTACGCACCCATTCATTCTCTATATCATCCTCTATCCACTTGTGGGCTCACTTGTCACTTTATCTAAATATATCTATGTGACATGTTGTTTTGAAAGATTATATTTATTGAAACAAATTTAATGATACAATCGGAATTTAATTTGAGTTTTAGTTAGCTGGAGACAATAGCAGCAGCGAGCCCCATAGCAGCAGCAGCTTTCTTTCCTCCCAACTTTGGCGTCCGGAGAGAACCGCACGTAGTGCGGGTGGTAGAGCCCGGTGGTTGGGTTCCTACCGGCCAGCGTTCGAGTCCTCTCGGACGCTGGTTTCTCACCGGGAACAGTAGGTTCCCAAATAAATTTCAGTTGCCTCTCGCGTGGTGCCACAAAGGGAATACGACGCGCCCGTCGCCTATGGGTCCATGGATGGATTCGGTGATCTCATAAAGGACGCGATCCAGTAGTCTGAGTGTAGTTGTAGGTTTGCTTGTGTACGCGTGGTGTGAGTGTGGTGTGCGTGTGTAGGATTGGTGTGAGTTGTACTTGAGCAGATACTACAGCTGTACCCAGATGAGAGGCGTCAAAAAAAAAAAAAAAAAAAACTGTCCGGAGCAGCAGCGGGCCCCCCCGTGCTGTAGCAGAGGTCCGCTACTTCCATCAAATTTGAGTTCACGTCGGGGTCCGGTACTTTTAGCGTATCAATTGGAGGGGACGGCAGTGCAACATTTGTCTTTCTGTATATATATATGCTATATATAGAGGATCGTTTTTTAGTACCGACTGCGAATAGCCTCAGATGTATGTCAGTAGCGTACCACATGAAGAGGCGGGCCCTACGGCCGCGATTGGCAAGAGTTTCTACTTTCTAGTCTCGAATGGTGATCGACAACTCCGTGTATGCTACTGTTGTTTTGCAACGTGTATGCTACAGTTGTAGCAAACATTCAAAATTTTATCTTTCCCAACATAGCTACGTGAAAGGAAATTGTAGAATCAAGTAAAACAACAGTGCTGCAAACTAATATTAATAACTCGAATATATAAGTACTGGCAAGTATCGAGTTAAACACAAAAAGGACAGGCTCATTCCTTGAGGCATGCTCTATTTTGAATCTTCACAAATTATGTTATTATTAGTTGTAACTACATATCGAGAGTACAGTCAACAAGAATCAAGATTAAAGAGGGCACAAACTAATGAAGCAACTAAAAACTAATATTAATAACTCGAATATATAAGTACTGGCAAGTATCGAGTTAAACACAAAAAGGACAGACTCATTCCTTGAGGCATGCTCTATTTTGAATCTTCACAAATTATGTTATTATTAGTTGTAACTACATATCGAGAGTATAGTCAACAAGAATCAAGATTAAAGAGGGCACAAACTAATGAAGCAACTAAATTATGCAGCCACTAAAAAGCTCATTGTGAGGCAGAGGATATTGTGAACATCATAATGACCAATAAAAAACTAGAAGCTAAATTATGCGATCACTAAAAGGATCTAACTTACATCCCCATCTCCTCAATGTTAAGGGGCAGCCGAGCAGCACTCAGAGAGGATGCCAATATGAGAATATTATCATCAACATCATAATGACCAATAGAAAATAGCAACCTCAAATTTTTCGGGTGAGAGAATCAAACTATGTTTTCCAACAATCTGGGTGTCTAACAAAAGATAGAAATTTGTCAGATAAAAAAAGCGAGCAATGAATGAAGAGGTTTAGTGCTAGATGTATTATGTATATCTTTTCTGTGAAATAAAACATCGCAATCTTGGAAGCCGGACTATTCCTGCTTGTTTCCTCACCATCATAAACAAGGAACCACGTGCTAGATTCTTAAAACAGCATTGAATTTAAGATTAGAACTTTGGTATAGCACAAAATTACATAGTTTCTTGATGAAGCAACTCCACATGGTCCTACCACACAATTTCACAGACTACGTTTACTCTGATTTCGTTGGGTCGAGAACTTGTCCCATGAAGACGACGACACCAGACACCTCCTCCACCACAAAGAACGCAAATGGACGGTCGGCGACAAAATTCACAGTGCGACGAGCGCACTGTAGTTTCCTCCCCGTGCAAGCAGTGGAGGCCGCTGCTTCTGTCCCTTCCTCGTTCACCTCGATGACCGCCTTGTGGAAGACATCCTGCAACACCAGGTCAACCCGCCTGCCCTCCACCTCCACCATCATGTCCGACAGGTCGGCAGTGCGTTCGTCAAAGGCGGCCTTGATCCCCATGGCCTCGAGAACGTCATTGATTCTGCTGGAGAAGGAGAGCTTGAACTTGGGCAACCACACCTCGTCAACCTTGACGCGTTTACTCGGCATGTGCTCCCACAGGAAGCTGGGGCACGAGGCCATCTTGTCCATGAGGCTTGGCAGGCCGTCGTGGTCCTTCGGGAGGAAGACGCACATCGAGAACCGTGGCCCGTCGTCTTGCTGCTTGAGCACCCCATTCTTGTCTTGCCGCCGGTGGGGTAGACGGTATGGATGGTAGGCTAGCTTGAGCACCTTGAACCCGTCGTATTCCGCCACCGCCTGATCCCCACGGCCGCGCATGAATGGCGTTCGCACGTGGCTGCCGTCGAGCCGCTGGAAGCGCCTGGTCTCGGTGTCCTTCTCGGCGAAGCGTATGGTCCACCTGCCCTTGAAGTAGATGGCGTTGGCGAGCACTAGGGCAGTGTCAGAGCCTACGGATTCTTGAGGAAGGATTGAGGTGATGAGATCCTTCGTGGCTTTCGAAACCCATCTGTTGATTTCCTCTATTGTCTCCTCTGCCTGCATGCATGCATGCATTATTGTATTATTCAATTCATTCAAATATCGATTAGCATATACAGATATGCAAATGCACTAGCTCAAGCAATAATCAGATCTAATACTCGTTGTTGTATTGACATAGGTAAATCAAGTATAATAACACTGTAACAGACCTTGTCCTTGAAATCAGCGGCGTGCGTCTCGGCCTTGTAGGATTCAACGGCGGCTGCCTTGTAAGCCGGCTTCAGAACCATCGTCTTCTCGTGCCAGAGCGCGCACGCGAACGCCACAAGCGGCGCACCGGACTCGGAGCGGTCAGCGAGGGCGCGCTCCGCCACGGCACCGACGAACTCGGCGATCTCGTCGCGCGACGCCGCGCCGAGCACGGCTAGGACCTCGTCCAGGGTAGTGCCACGTGCCCCGGCCGACAGCAGGGCTAGCGCGGCATAGATGGACAGTGGCGAGAAGACCATGTTTTGGCCGGCACTGTCGACGCCGCCGGTGCCCTCCCCAGCGTCAGCGAGGTGCTTCGCCAGGCGGAGCCCGAACGCCGTCAGGCCAGAAACGGCCGTCCCGCGTGCCTTCTTGCTTCGCCTTGCCGCCGCCGCATCTTCCATGCTGCCGTCCCGACGTGTTGTGTAGTAAAAGTTATTGGGATGGAAGCAAATAGGAGGGAGGGTTAACCTATATATCAGATTTGCTGTCCTAAAGTCCTAATCCGTTACACATTTGAGAGCCCGTGCAGCCCACGTTCCGTAGTACGTTTTGTTTACCATGTCTGCATGGCTTATCTCGTCCTAATTTGGGAACTCCAACTCGAAAGGAGGAAGAAATCAATCTAAAACAAATCTTCCCGGTTCAGGGCAAGCAGAGGTTGACCTCAGAATATAGTCATAGGCATGACACAGGGCATCGATCTGAGGCAAGCAATGGTTGCCTCAGAATATAGTGTTAGACCTCCTCAAAAAAAAAAAAAGAATATAGTGTTAGATGATTTTAATGAATCTTAAACTTGATTCGCAAAAAAAAAAAAAAAAAATCTTAAACTTCTTCTTTCTTTCTTCCTTGGAATACTTTCATTTGATCTGCAGTGAACGCTAGATAAACATCATAAACTGTTTCTAGTGTAACTTTTTGTTTGCATTGGCAAACATTGGGGTGGCCAAGGACAACACTAACCCAAATTTCTCAGTCATATCTACACTTCTCCTTAAATCTTCAGTGAATGTCCAATCAAACTGATGGAGCAGTGAGCCAAGAATCACATGTAGCATTTTGTTTGCTAGGTGCAGTCCAATGCAAATGTGCTTTCCTGAACCGAAGGGGATGAATTCGAAGTTCCTACCAAAGAAATCGACCTCCTTCTGCAGAAACCTTTCAGGGATGAATTTTTCTGGTTCAGGCCAAGTCTGAGCATCATGATGTATCGCCCACACGTTCACTAGTACATCACTTCCTTTTGGGATAGTATACCCTTGTACTTCCACCGTAGCCTCTGCCTTGTACAACATTAGTGGTACAACTGAATGAAGCCGGAGTGTTTCTTTGACAATTGCTTGAAGATAAGGAAGTTTACCAATGTCTGAATCTTCAACCTGTGTTCTTGGGCCAAGAACTGATTTGAGTTCTTCTTGTGATTTTTTTCATGATTTCTGGATTTTGTAGTAGTTCTACCATGGCCCACTCGATTGTATTGGAGGTTGTGTCACTGGCGCCACCAAACAAGTCCTAATATTGTTTAAACAGGACATTATATTAATCATATGCTAATAAATAAAATAAATAGATTAGCAAAAAATGCAGAACATGTATGAAAATACTACTCCCTCCGTTTCAAAATAAGTGTCGCCGTGGGATGCGTGCCACAAGTTTGACTTGATTTGTAGAAAATACGTGTAATATTTATATATTCAAATAATTTTTTTAAAAAAACTAGACCCAAAGATCTTTCCGATGATACTAATTATGATACTAATCAATGATATTTAATATTTATAAAAATTGCCGGCATTTGCTTCTCGGAAAGCGAAGCGACAGATATTCTGGAACGGAGGGAGTATTTTCTAATGTAGGGGGCTTGTTGCCTTGTATTTTCGAAAGGGCTGGGAACGAACCGATTGCACATTTTTAAGCTTTACTCAAAATAGGTATAATCTTGTTTGTCATAGCCTCCTGGATTATTTATGGCAACTTCGAACCGAACTTAATGAGCCGAGCCCAACAAGCTGAGCCGAAATAAAAAATCATTCAAAATCAATTCATTTTGACTAAAATGAGTTTAAATGGATCATTTTTGAAACGAGCCATGGGGCCAGCAGCTCAATGATTTTTTTTTTTGTCTAGCCCTATATTTGCCACATGCAACCTACTCTATACAATCACTAAAATTAAAGTAATTTGTTCAGTAAGTGAACATTCCTTGTTAGAGCATATAATGTTCTGATAAACAAGCATATAATTTGGTAACATTAATGTAATGACTAAATTTTGTTCATTAATTCTTTACCGATGTGCATGAGTAATAATCTAATGTTAATTTCTATTAAAGAACAGAAGGCCCTATCTTTACTTTAGAACGTCAGTGTCCTTGTTAGATGCTAATAAAAGAACTAACAAAAATCCTGTGCGCCTATGTGAAGTACAAATTAACTTTGGTTGAAAATGGATGCAATAATTTTGATAGTTCCCCAATCAGACTATAGTTTTGTGAAATAATTTCATGTCCTCGGCCATTCTGAAAAGAAATGTTTTCAGAAAAAAATGTTCTCATTTCAAAATGATCATCGACATTTGAAAATAAACTAGCTCATAAATAAGATGTTGAGGTGCTATATGCATATAATAGAACAATTAATATGTTGTCGAGCACATCCTTGTAGGCTGGAACACCGTTCCATTGTCTAAAAAAATAGACAAACAAATAGAAAATTATACTGCAGGTATAGACCGTAAGTGAGAGTGTTTCGGCTCACCGTGAAAAATGCTCTCATCAAAGCTCGGTTGACGATTACCCCGCTGTCATCAACCTCTTGGTTTTCAGACATATCAAGCATCACGTCTAGCAGGTCGTCGTTGGCACGATCACCAGCACCGCCACCGCCGACTCGACGTGCTCACCCAACCGCTGCTCGATCTGGCGGTCCATCACCTGATACGACCTTGCAATCAGCCTGGACATCCGTCGCCGCAAGCCCAGGGCGTCGGCCGCGGAGACCGCCGGGAACAAGTCGGAGACGTTGGGCGCTGTGAACAGCACAATGGCTTCACGCACGCAGTCGTGGATCCCCCGGGACGTCACCTCGTCGAGCTCGGCGGAGAACATGGCCCGCCCCAGCAGCCTCACCATGGCAGCGAAGGTCACGCGCCCAACGCTCACCGGGACGCCGGACGCTGCCTGCTCGGACACGTCCCGGAGGAGGCCGCGGACCACGTCCCGCCGCAGCGGCTGCTGCTTGTCAACCCGCCTCGGCGACAGGAGCCGCGCCATGCCGAGCCTGCGCAGCGTGCGCCACTTGCCGTCGCACGGCGGGAGGACGAAGATGGAGTTGTCGCTGTGGCCCCTGGCGCGCCAGGCGTCCGGCGAGCTGCGGCCGGAGAGGCTGGCGCAGTGCTTCTGCAGGATCTCGCGAGCGGCGGACGGCGAGGAGGCGACGACGACGAGGTTGGCGCCGAGCCGGACCGTCATCAGCGACCCGTAGCGCTCGGCGAGGCGCGCCAAGGAGCGGCGCGGGAGCTTGCTCACGGCGAGGAGGTTGCCAATGACCGGCAATGGACATGGCCCTGGTGGAAGATGGCGACGAGCGTCGATTATCAGCTGCAGAATGGAGGCTGTGAGGATAGCGAGGAGAAGAGAGCACAGGCATAGGACGAAGGCCATCAATGTGACACCGATCGATGATCTTTGCTTAAAATGCAGGCTGGTATGTTTGTGTGCCGGCGCTTCGATGTTCATGATCGGGATACATGATTATATACTCTGTATATATAGGCATAGGCAGATATTGGTTTATGGGCTTTGTATATAGCTTGGCCAATTTATATGAAATTAATGTACAGCAAACGAGGAAAAAGTCCAAGTTCACGCCCGCCGTGGAGTACTGCTAGTAACGACTTGGGTCTCCCCGCTACCGCCGACGGCCCTCCGGCCCGGCGTCCACCCGCCACCGCCCCGGCGTACTCCGGCCCTGGCGTCCAACCCCTGTCCCCACCCACCTCTCCTTCCCCCTTCCCCCTCATGGAGCCAGGCTCCTGCTCCCGTATGTCCTGGGCGGGCGAGGTCGAGGCGGAGGCGGCCCGGGAGGCTGCTACCTCGCTCAACCCCGATGCTGAGCCGTTCTTCGGCTCTCCGGGCGGCGGCGGCCCCACCGCAGCTTGCTCAACCCGATGCTGAGCCCCGCCGTTGGCTCTCCGGGTGGTTCTTACAGTGCGAGGATCTACTTTTCGGACTCCGATCGTCCCTCTCCGATATGGGCGTCACACCCGCTCTGGTGGTGGAGCTAACCCTCGCCAGCGTCGTCGCCGCCGCCGTCGTCATCGGCGCCGCCGGACAGATTACACCCCAGGAACGGATGCGCCTCAGCCCCCGCGCGCCCCGCATCGCCTCGGTCGTGGTTCATCCGCCTAGGCTCTCGGCCCGCGCGCGCCGATGGTTTCGGGTGGTCGAGCCGGGCGTTGGCGCCGTACTCCGACACCGCCCATGCATGCCGTCGGACCTTGTGGGGAAATGCTTCAACTGCCTGCGGGAGGGGCATGTCTGGTCGCTATGCTGGGCCCAGCGAGGTACTTCAACTGCCTCAAGGGCGGCCACCAGGCTCGGCACTGCCCCCTCCCACCGCGGCGTACCCGGCCTGCTGCTAAGCGGCCGCTCTCCGAAACGATCTGCAGTGGCCACTTTGGTCGCCGTGGTCGCCGCCCGTGGTGCCTCCTGGCGGACACTTGTTTGCTGCCTCTGCATCCACCGGCCGAATCACCGTGCATTGCCGGTGTGCGCCCCCCTCGGGAACTGCTTTGCGGCGGATTACGCTGGATGGCCGAGGGAGTGCGCTGGCACGCAGTGGCGCCTCCACGTCTGCGGCGAGTGCTGGCCCCGGAGGACCTTCCGACACACCTAGGGCTGCCGGCCCAGGGGCCTGCAACGTCGGTGGCGCCGCCGGAGCCCGTCCGGGCGCCGGGCCACACGGGGTTTTCCACGCGCCTTGCTTCGCGCTCTGCAGCCCCCAGTTTCCCACGAGACCCGGGCAAGGGGAGCCCCTTCTTGAACTTGTCGTTGTTCCGCGGTCGCCGGCCATCCGAGGCGGCGGAGGACGCCTGTCCCTCGCACTACTGGGCGCTGGGCTAGGGACCGGGCCGCCGGTCTCCATCCGCATGATGCTTGACCACCTGCGCAACCACTACGGTGTTGGCGAAGGTGGCGTCTCCGTCTTGGGTACACACCCGATGACTTCATTGTTAAGCTTCTCACGGCGGGCGGACCTTGAGAGGGTGCTTTGGCTCGCCGAGCCAGCCGGAGGCTCCATTCACGTTGCGGTGGCGCCCCGGCACCGTCTCCTCACCGGATCGGCCAGGCGCCTTTCGCTACCGCGCTCTGGTCGGCATGAGGGGCATCCCTCCCACGCCCGCTCTGCGGAGGTGGCCCAACACCTACTTGGCTCCTCGGGCGTGAAGGTGGTGTTCGCTGATCCGGAGGCTCTGAACGACCCCGACGACGAACGCGAGCTCTTTGTCGCCGTTTGGTGTGCGCACCCGACCTGATACCGGGACGAAGATACGGCCATCCCCAACCCGGAGGAGGAGCATGACGGCGGACCACCATTGTTTCTCCGGCCATGGGAGGTCATCCACACCGAGGTCCCTGCGCTCCGCTATCTTGTGCACTGCTGCGAATCGTGGAGTTCGGGGGATCGGCATACGCCGCCACCCTCCGGCGACGACGACGACTTCCCAGGCGGCGCGGCGACGACTCCGATAGCGGGGATAGCAACTACAACGGCTCGGGCGGGGGCCCAAAGCTCCGGCGGAGGTTCTCGGCCGCGGACGGCGGCCTTGATCTGGCGGCGCTGCTGACCCGAGGCTGGGGCTCGGATCCAGGTTCATGCCACATCAACATCGTGCAGACCCCATCTGGGTGGGCCAAATCTGCTGCCAGGTCGCATCCGGGGATACGCAAGATCCTATCCTGCCCCGTTTCCCGGCTGCCGGCAGGATTCCTGGGAGCGCGACAACAGGTGGCTTCCCCTTGTTCGTTGAAGAAGTTGACCCGGGGCATCATGGACGCCCATCCCCTGTCCGGTCTCGAGTCCTGGACCCAATGGCGGCAGAGGCCTGCCTCGGGACTCCGCCGCGTGCTGCCGCCCACGCGACATCTGCTGTGCCTCTGCATTCGGTCGATAGAGACCCACAGGCACGTCGTGCCCTCGTTGGGACCGGCGGACCTTGCGGGACGCTCACTGCTGATGACATCGCCGCTTCCATCGAGCGCCAGGCCTTCCGCTTTCGTGGCGTAGATGGGCCGGGCTTCCTGTATTTGCCGTCTACACCTCTCCTGGATCTGGCCCAGCCAACGCTGGCCGAGTCCGACTTCTACTCATCGGGGCCTGAAGACGCCCTGAGCTCTGGGCCCCCTTCGCCCGGTCGCGCGGGGGATGCAGCCGCGTCCCCGGCCTGCTGTCTCACGACGACACGGCGGTTGCCCCCGCTTTGGCCGCGCCGCGCTTTGTGGACGCGTTCAGACTGGAGCCGCCGGCGCCGTTGTTGGCCACGCCCCAGTTACGCGTCGCCAAGTCGCCGCCAGCCACCAACGAGCAGTTCATCCCCAAGCGTAGCGCCCGCTTAGCGGCAAAAAGCAGGTTCCGAGCACCAAGGCCTGAGGCCCAGGCGAGGAACGTGATGATGCGAAAACTCGGCTACGACGCCCCGACAGCAGTGCCCGATGAGGCGTCCTTCGACGAGTTCCAAGCTGCGCTGCAGTTGCCCCTCACACCCTCCAAGCAGGAGGCCATGCAGCTGCTGTTCCAGGGCAGGCAGCGCGAGGCCCTCCGCGCCGCGTGCACTAACTAGTGCGCCCCCAACGTCGCACAGCCTGCCACAATGTCTAACTCTAGCTTTTTCATTTGGAATGTACGTGGTCTCAATTCCAGAGCGCGTCGATCGGTCGTGCGCGAGTTCCTTCTCCAGGAACGCGTATCCGCGCTCTGCCTGGTCGAGACCAAGGTCGCTGATGTGTCTGTAACGATGGTTAATGACTTAATGGGGACAGGGTTTGATTATGTCTGTCTTCCATCGGAGGGGGCCTCCGGCGGAATCATTGTCGCCTGGCGCCGCGAGGTCTGGTCCGCGTCGGCACACTCCTGCCGCACTTGGTCGCTAACAGTCACCCTGGCATCGGTGCACGATGCAGCTGCGTTCTGGACAATCTGCGTTGTGTATGGCCCCGTGTTGGATGATCTCAAGCCGGCGTTCCTTGATGAGCTCCGAACGGTACACCACAGCGCGACGGGACCACTTCTTATTTGCGGAGACTTCAACCAGATATACCGAGCGGCTGATAAGAACAATGATCGCCTAAAACTGCGCCCCATGAGGCGCTTTCGCAGAGTGCTCGACGACCTGCAACTCCAGGAGCTGCACCTGCATGGTCGCCTCTACACATGGTCGAGTCAGCGGCAGCCGACGCTGGAACGTATTGATCGTGCGTTCGGGAGCGTGGAGTGGCTTGATATGTTCCCGTCACACCATCTGAGATGCCTCTCATCCGATTGCTCGGACCACTCCCCACTTCTACTCCAGCTATGCACAACGCCATGGGCCAAACCACGCTTCCGTTTCGAGGCGTTCTGGACAAAGATTGAAGGGTATCACGACACTGTCGCCACGGCTTGGGAGGCGAGCATCCCTGGTGCTGATAAGTGTAGACAACTCGACTTCAAGTTGCGCCAGACAGCGAAGCCATTACAGAGCTGGAGCATGAAGCACATCGGCAGCGTGCGGAGCCAGCTGTTCCGAGCTCGCGAACTGGTCGCCCAATTTGACAAGGCGCAAGAATCCAGGGTGCTCAGTGACAACGATATGGCCATACATCGCTGCCTCAAGCATATGTGCCTAGGCCTCGCCTCTATGTCGCGCACAATTGCACGGCAACGCTCTAGGATCCGCTTCCTTGAAGAAGGAGACGCAAACACAAAATTTTTCCATCTCCAAGCTTGCCACAGGAACCGGAAGAACTATATCCCCGGAATATTGCACGACGGCACCTGGCTGTCAAGCGATCAAGCAAAGGCAGATGCCACCTACAGTTACTACAACGACATCCTCGGCAAGCCCTTTAGCCGCCAGTCCTCCATCGCGCTGGACAGCCTGCTCCCGGTGCTTGACCTCACTGGCCTAGATTGCTGCTTCTCGGAGGAGGAAGTGTGGGCTGCGATCCGGGACATGCCCAGTGACCGCGCACCAGGGCCTGATGGCTTCACCGGCCTGTTCTACAAGCTATCCTGGGCAACCATCAAACCGGATGTCATGAACGCCATCAATGGCCTGTGGTCACTCGATGCAAGAAGTTTCAGCTTGATCAATGACGCCATGCTCATACTTCTGCGCAAGACTGATGCCCCCGAGAGTCTCAAAGATTACCGACCGATCGCTCTCATCCACAGCTTCAGTAAGCTGTTTGCGAAGTGCCTTGCCAGGCGCCTTGCGCCACGGTTGGGGGACATGGTGGCAATCAACCAAAGCGCATTCATTAAAGGAAGAACGTTGCACGACAACATCCGCACCATCCAACTCGCTTGCCGGTGGCTACACTCCAAGAAGTTCCCATCCCTGCTGCTCAAAGTTGACATCGCGAAGGCGTTCGACTCGGTCGGATGGTCGTTCCTGCTTGATGTCCTCGAGCACATTGGCTTTTCGCGTCGCTGGCGGAATTGGATCTCCACCCTATTGTCAACGGCAAGTACTCGGGTGTTGGTAAACGGAAGACCAGGGAAACGCATCCTACATGCCCGGGGCTTGCGCCAGGGGGACCCATTATCGCCAATGCTCTTTGTCCTTGTGATGGAGGTCCTAAACTCGGCCCCGATCGGGGGAGGCCGACAGCGCCGGCGTTGACGCCCCTCGCGGGTAGAGTGGTGCGCCACCGCGCCTCACTTTATGCAGATGATCTTGTTCTCTGGTCGCTCCCGAAACGGCGGACGACATGCCTTGCCCAGATCCTGCGGCTCTTATTTGAATCGGCCGGGCTGGTAACCAACAAGGAGAAATGCGTCGCCACCCCAATTGCTGCGAAGGCTTGGACCTCGCTGCCATTCAGCAGGTCTTCCCATTCACCGTCGCCCGTTCCCAACTCTTTATCTCGGCATTCGGCTTTTCGCTCCCGGCGCCTCCGACGCTGCGTGGGCGAGCAGCCACCGGTGGATGCGATCTCGGCGCGTATACCAACCTGGAAGGCCGGGTTTGTTAACGGTGGCCGGCCGCGTGGCGCTCACCAAATCAACGCTGTCCGCGATCCCAGTACACACCTCAATCGCCTACCGCTTATCGCCTTGGGCAATCAAACAAATAGACAAACGGAGGAGAGCCTTCATCTGGGCGGGAACCGAATCATGCGGGGGCGGCAAGTGTCGCCTAGCTTGGCCGTCTGTTTGCCGGCCGACTGAGCTCGGCGGCCTCGGCATCATCGATCTGCGCCTCTTCGGTTTCGCCCTTCGCTGCGGTGGGAGTGGTTGGCGCGCCTGAGAACCTGACCGCGCTGGGCATCGCTGCCATCCATCACCGAAAGTGCGTCGCGCGGCGCTCTTGGCTGTGAGTCTGTCTGTGCAGGTCGGAGACGGGTCATCAACAAAGTTCTGGACGGACAATTGGGCATCAGTTGGACCGCTACATCTCTTCGCCCCGGCGGTCTTTGCGGCAACGTTGAGAGCAGGGAAGAAGCGCTCGCTGCGTGCGGCGCTGCAAGCAAACCGGTGGGCTCTGGACATCACCGGTCCTCTTACAACGCAGGTGATTTGCCAATACTTGCAGGTTTGGGAGCTCGTTCGTGGCGTCGTCCTCCATGAATCTGTGCCCGACCGATTCCTTTGGAAATGGTCATCGTCCGGAACATACTCCGTCGCATCAACCTACAAGGCGCTCCTGGCCGGCTCGACCAAGCTCCTAGGCGCTAAGGAGCTCTGGCGGACCAAGGCACCGCCCAAAGTCAAATTGTTCTTCTGGCTTTCCCTTCACAGGAGGCTGTGGACGGCCGCGCGACGCAAGCGCCATGGGCTCCAGGATGAAGACATGTGCATCCTCTGCGATCAAGAACCGGAGACCGAACCGCACCTGTTTCTCGGGTGTGTGTTTGCCAGGCAGCTCTGGCAACGCCTGCTCTTGCCGCTGCAACTCCAGGATCTTGCTCCGGTGGCCGAACATGACATTGCTGCCTGGTGGATTGCACAACGTAAGAGAATTGACAGTTCGTCCCGCCCGGTCTTCGACTCATTGCTGCTGCTCGTCACTTGGTGCATCTGGAAGGAAAGAAATGCAAGAACGTTTGGCAGGACATCATCTTCGATCGACCAAGTCCTCAGCACCATCGCCGGCGAGGGTGCGGACTGGGCCGCCGCCGGCTTCGCGCCTCTCGTTGCCCTCGAGCCCTATTGGTCGCAATTTCGTTCTGTAATGTAAACCTTCTAACTGGGATCCAGTAGAGTAGGCGCGGACGTCATGCGAGGCTGCTCGCCTCCCTCTTGTCTTGGGTGCAGTCGGTGATCGGTTTGTATGATTTGCTCCTCCTCTTAATGAAATACGGGCATACAACCCGGTCGCGAAAAATGTACAGCAAACACGTTGGTAGTTTGGCGTCCCTTGCGTTATTGCACAAGATATGGGATACAATTAATTTAATTTGTGAGTCTGACGACGGCCACTTACGCGTACGTACGTGATCCCCAGTTATATATTAGAGACGTTGCAATCATTCTTGATCAATTGCCGGGGAACAATACATACATATAATTAAATTAGGCAGTGGACGATATATAACGTGCTGGTTCGGCTTTGATTGTCCAGAGTGTACAAAACGCGTCGTTGTGGATCATCTTTTTTAGAAAAGAAACATGCTTTGAACGTATTGTCCATTTCTATTATATATATGAAGTAAAAGGAGCAAATTCGCAGGAGCAACAAGATCGCTTGAGGGACCAATTGCAAACATTGCAGGACAAGTAATAAGAATTAAGGCATGACATACACGGTCCAATAATATACTATAGTGTATTATATTATTTTTAGCAAATGAAACAACATGCTAGTATAGACACGGGACAAAGTCAAGGTATGGCTGTGGCCTTACCTCACCATAACGATAGCTCTGCCACGTCTTATACCAAGCACAATTCTAAAAGACTTAGGTATTGCTAGGAATGATGAGAAGGTCAATAATAAAAATGCAGTTCAAGAACATATAGAGTGAATAATTAAAGAATTATTGCCAATGTATTTCATATTAAGTCACTCATGTGGACGGAAAGTCGCATTCTAGTAGGACCTGTGGCGCAGATTTCATTGCCTCTTCGCTAGACTTCGTTGATGATGTGGAGCTTTCTTTTGTTCTTGACAGTTTAGTTGTCAATGTTTGCCATTTTATCTTGCTAGTTGCTTTGGTTTGCTTTCTTTGTTGTTGTTATTGTAATCTTCTATTACTGTTTAGGTTTGTTATTGTCTCATAAACTTCTTCTTTCCAGCCCTCTTGATAGATTAGTTTAAAAAAATATTATTAGAAGAATTATAGAAATAAATCTATTTGGCCATGAACCTTCAGCGGAATCTGATTTTGGTCATCAAACTCAACAACCGGATACTTTGGCAGTCAAGCAATTACAACTCGATAACTTTGGCTACGTTTATATTGGTGAGTGTTCATACATGTATATAGATATTTGCGTTTATACTACAATTCACACAAAAAAATGATTTGCACATACATATCTTTTTCTAAATCTAATAAAACATGATTAAATCTAATAAATATAACTAGTTTATTTTATATAAAACAAATAAAAAATTAGAACATTTGTCAAAAAAGTGCAATTTATCTGTTTGTTCTCTAATTAGAGTTCTTCTAGTCTTACTTATTTCTGTTGCTATAGTGTTTCTTTATGCAGATTGCATTATAGGTTGATTGCATGATGTTTGAGCATCTGGCTTATTTTAAATATAGTAACTAATAATCAAGTGACCAAAATAAAGTGAAGCACTAGTAATGCAATTCTGAAATAGGATTTATATATGTGGTGGAGCATGGTACATGTTGAGAGAGTGGAGTCACCTTTGAGATCTTCCATATACTCATTATTCATTGACTCCCTTTAGTTGATCTCATGGTTTAATATAGCACAAATCAATAGTTTAAATAAAGAATAGTCACGACTATGAGAAATAAAACACTTGCACTAGAAGCAAATAACATCTGAATAATTTCTAATAGAGCAGCAATCTATAGATTATATTCATAGAAATAAATTAGTATTAATTTCATTTTTATTTCAAATGAATTAGTTATTGTTTTAGAGACTTGTTCATATTTTTATGATTTTTAAAGAATATATATAGGAAATACCACCTTTGAAATCATTATTATGACCAAGATCGCCAGTTTTGATAGTTCAAAAATATCAACTTTTGGATTTTAATGTCCAATATCAAATTCTTGCTGTAATTCAATGGCTAGAAATCAACTTTTTGCCATTCAAGTTTCATCAAAGTTAGATATTTTGTATCTTTCATCCATTCTAATTAGGATCATGAGACCTATGTCTTTAGATTCTATTGACAACCAATTTAATACTTCGGTACCCATGAAACGATTCACATCTAAAAATATATAGGAGCTTCACAGTAAATTCAAAATTTCAAGCTTCTTTGATGGAGAAATGATCAAATGATATTTGTATGTCTTGAAAATTTATAAAACTTTGTAGTTGATAATTCTTTTATTTGAAATCATCCATGCCTAAATAATTACGTGTGTATTTGTTACATTTAAAATTTGAATTTTTCAAACAACCTTAGATGCATAGAGAAATGACCAAAATAGAAGTTGTAGATATCAAAAAGTTATGAAACTTTATAGTTGATAACTTTTTCATTTGGATTCGTTTTGAGTCCTAAATTCTGATTTGAAAACCAGATGAAGATAGAATGAGAGAAGGACAATTATCCCATTAGACACAGGTGATGTATAAAGTGGTAGGGGATGAACACGCAAAGCTACAAGTTGCGAATTTGAGCCTAACAGCCACGAAGTTTGCATTTTTTGCACGAAAAGTCATGCGATTACCGACTAGCGCGCATGAGGCTGCCTCGTGGGGGTCTCTCTGGTGTTTTTTTCTTTTTGCTATTTTTTGACCTTGATTTGTGATTTTTGAAAAACGATTTATAGAGGTAGAAAACTGGTAGAGGCTTTCCAGCCACCTCTAGAAATTCTATAGAAGTGGGTCCGATGATTAATTTAGAGACACTGATAGTTGGTCCAATGATTAATTTAGAGATAATTTGACTATAAAGCAGTCATGGATATGTTGATGTCCTTGGTTATCACATGAATCGGCAATGGAAAGGGATGAGAGCGACACTACTGCATTGATTGTAATTCCCCGGTCAAATTTTGTTTGAACCTTTAGAAATTAAGGATTTCTTGGGCTAGGTATGCAACAATATCTAGACAGACTCAAGACATCTTGTCTCACGCTAGACTCCTCTACAACTACCGTGAGTCACATGTAACTAAGTGTAGGGTTTATTCTTTTGTATTGAATTCTACGAAATGTTTCTGTCTCTAAACAATTCTAAATAAAATAATCAAATACATAGTGTTATATCTCGTCAAAAACTGCAAATTTGGTATATCTCCCAACAATATTTTTAAAAATAAAAAAATAAAATTAAAATAAAAACTTGGGTCTTTGGACTAAAATTTTCAAATGAAAATATCATCAACTTAAGATTTTTCTTTCCCTGACTTCATTTTTTTTTAAAAAAAATTATGAAATACTTATGCTACATAGCTGAAAAAAGACCACTTGTCTCTGAAAATGAATATTTCTAGTGGCAGCTGAAAATACATCTTATGAAGCATTGACGTGTGCATGCATGCCATACAATCAGCGCTGTCACTATCGGATTCGTCTTCTTTGCCGAGTGCCCCATACACTCGGCAAAGCCCATATTACACTCGGCAAGGTTTTGCCGAGTATTGCACTCGGCAAAGGCCACTCGGCAAAGAACCCATCGGCAAAGACCTCTTTGCCGAATGTTTTTTCGAAATCTGGGCAAAGCCTTTGCCGAGGGCCCGATACTCGGCAAAGATCAAAACGAAATAAAAACCCGAAAATAATAGAAAAAAATTTTAATCGGGAAAGGGCCCCACCGACTAGCGCCCATTCGCCTCTGTCCGGCGGGATTTTTTGCAGTATTTTTCGAGACTACGTGTCCCGCTCTCCCTCGTGCGGGAGCCTCTCCTACCACTGAACTACACACTCACATATGTCTATATTCCGTTTGGGTTCCCTAAATATTATGCAAAATTAAGTGAAAATTCCTTGTTTGAGGCTCTAAACGAATTCAAATAAAAAAAACTTGTCAATTACAAAGTTTTATAACTTTTAAGATCTACAATTTTCATTTAAGGAGTTTCTCAATCCGAGGTCGTTTATAAAATTTGAATTTCAAATTTGAGTGGATTCAAATGCAGTTTCAAGATGATAAGATGAATTCAAATGAAAAGTTGCCAACTACAAAGTTTTATAACTTTTCGAGATCTATAACTTTTATTTTGGGTGTTTCCCCATCCAAGATACTTTTAAAAATTCAAATTTCAAATTTGAGAAATGCGACTATACTTTTTAAGTTAGCAAAAATTAATTCAAATTAAAAAGTATTCAACTATAAACTTATATAATTTCTCAAGACCTACATCTTTCATTTTGGTCATTTGATCATCCGACATAGTGGTAGAAATATTGTTCATAAATCTTATATATCTTTCTTGTAGTTTCGTAAACTACGAGAGAGATATGTAAGATTTATGAATAGATTTAATTTTACTTTGTCAAATTAAGAAATGGTCAAAATAAAAGTTGTAGATCTTGAAAAGTTGTATAACTTTGTAGTTGAAATTTTTTCATTTAAATTAATTTAATGCTCCAAAATATACTCTGAAATATGTCTTTGCCGAGTGTAAAAATAAAACACTTTCGGTAAAGAAGCTTTTTGCCGAGTGTGCCAAAAAAAGCTCGGCAAAGAGCTCTTTTGCCGAGTGTTTTTTTCGGCACTCGGCAAAAAGCCTCTTTTGCCGAGTGTTTTTTTTTTTTTTGCCGAGTGTTTTTCTTTGGCACTCGGCAAAGAGCTCTTTACCGAGTGCCCAAAAAGACACTCGACAAAGCAATTGACACTCGGCAAAGAGCCGAATTCCTTTAGTGTCCTTGGCGTCCTGAAATTATTATCAGCGTGATGGTCAGAAGATAAGAAGAGGAGAAAGCATGCACTGTGTATATCCATCGTTTCAAACTTTTTCAAATGATGGATATATTTATTTGAAGAAATTTGCACGTTTGTACCTACTTTTAATTTAAACTAGTGCAAAGCGCGCTCCTGCGCGCCTAGCGACGCCAGCTGAGTATGCATAGGGTAATTTTTGTCGAAGCATTATATGTATATTTTACAAACATACATACTGAAAAAAATAAATAGATTGCAAGAGGATTAAAAGCACAGGCTAGATAAGGATCATTTAACTTTAGTAATATGTCTACGCCATGATACAGGGTTTATATATCAAATTTACAAAATTGTGTGATCGAAGTGTTTAATGAAAGTACAGGTTCATGATGCTAAAAAGAAGTAGCAAATTCATCTTGCAGCCAATAAATCTCCCAAAAACCATTTAGGTGATTAATAGCAGCAACTTTCTTGAACGGCTGATGTCAAACAGTAGAAAAAAATTTGATTATACACAAACAACTGCCTTGAGCTGTTGGCCTATCCTCATGTTCAATATAAGAGGGAGGGATAAATCACAGCGCAAGGCAAAGAAAATACTGAACATAAAAGTTGCAGCTTGTATCTTTTCAGGATCACCTAAACATGAATATAATAATCCAAACAATATCTACTATGTGCTGGAACCTTTAGGAAATTAGGAATTTTATCATCCCCTCGAGCATCTAGATTTCTTTGAAGTTGACATACATGCCTTTTAAATACCTTGTAGAGCTCCAGCTCACCTCAATTTACAAACTTTTGTTCTGAAGCTTGCATCATCTCTTTCTTTTGCATGTATCTCAGCATTGGGGTCGACGATGGAGAGGTCATCCAGTCTGCATTGTACAAATATAGAGAAAAGTGGAGTTTCGTTATAGAAATACACTGGATAGGTGTGTATATATATTTTTTTTCTTTGGTGGCATCATGTACAGAACTGAAATATGCAGAGGGAGATACCATATGGCTCAATATTACGCACTAGATTTACCTGAGAATGTGAACTGCTAATCCAAATCTGCAAGGCATTTGCATATATCAGATTCATGATATTTTAATAGAAGGAAAGATTAATGGAAGAAAACTGAGTTTATAGAAGTGCAGGCAGGTAGCTGCTGAGGATGAGGTCTGAAGGGATTTTGTTGATAAAGGCAATTTCTAGTCCTAGGCTTGTTCCCTTTGGCTTCAAAGGGGGGTTGCTGGGCTTGCGAACTGAACCGATTGGTGTGGCGGTAAGGGTTGCTAGGGTCTGTGTCCAAGTGAGGAAGTCTTCGGACTTCTTGCATATGTGATCGAAAACTTTGTTGTATGTGGCACTTCTGCATTCTGTTAATGCTGGTCCAGGAACCGATGTAGCCTGCATATGTAAGAAAGATAATGCACATTTCAGCAAATTAATAATAATTTTCTAGATTTTCAATTGGTGGGGCACAACTGAAGCATAAAGTGTATTTCGCTGCATACTGTTTTAGCATTGTGTTACCTGCATACTCTTCTTCAGTCAATGGATCAAAGGCCGGGACCTATGTATAATCATGAAAATAATACATGATAAAAATAATCACCGAGGTTCAGGAAAACATGGCTCTAGTCAATGGACTGAGCACTAAGTTTTCTTTGAAACAAAAATGGCAGGAGTCTTGCCTTTGAATTGTGAAAGAAAAGAAATCTTATAATGTAGAGCATGCAGCATCATATTTTGAAAGAACTTCTAGCCATACGAATAGACAGAGAGTAGATTTTAGTCTGAAGTTAGTTAGTTCTGGCTCAGGCTTAACCTTGCGAAATAAGAAGATAAAATCACTCGGCATAGACGATGCGAGGTAAGCGTTTATATTTGTGGGGGTGGGCAGGCAGCAATAAAATTAATTATGCAACTGCCTTGGAAAAAAATAGCATTTTCGACCACTCAAATCTGCAAGAGGTCTGAAGTAGAGGTTCACTGATTAGGAGATAGCTATAGTTACTTGTTTTCAGTTTCTTTAATTGTGATATATGTGCCAAATGGCCAAGTCACAAACGGAAAGCTTGTATAAAGAGAATCGACAACGTAGGTAGGAATTGATAATTCTATTCTCAGTTCATATGCAGAAGACAATTATTGAGCCTGACATCCATGAAGAGCAACTTGTACTATGAAAACTGAGAACACGTAGGAAAAAGCAAAGTTGGCACAGCTAAACTTTTTGTATGATGGAATGGAAAGGAGGTCACCTGACCCTGTGATTAAAACAAGAGCAGGACCATTTTTTTCTTCCTGATTGTTGTGCACATTAATCTACCAGAAATGAATGACTTTTAGGCCTCTGTACAGCAAATAAATTAGTTAATGTCCATGCTCACCCAATATGCTTCAACAATCTGATAGGAATGACATAACAAAATGGATATCCATTATATTGCTTCAGGGAAATTGAAAAGCTAAAACATTAGCATAAAAACTGCTGAAACATAATAGGAAAACTGAAACCTAACAAGGCTATTCTTCTGATGCATATCTGCATCCTATGTTTTTCCTACAAAGAACAGGGCTGCATACACTGGCTAGTGTGCAATGGCATCATAGATGCAGGCCACAATATATCTTTTTAAATTCAACAGCACCATTTTGCCTGAAACAGCTCCCTATTTTGTTCAAGTCCCTAGCTGCATGATGTTTGGCCTGACTTCTGCAACTAAAAATTGCACAGCATGAGAAGCCTTTTCTCTTTTCTCTTTGGTATAGACTATGTTATGACTTCTATCCTTACACAGATATAGTATTCAGATAATAATCATCTCTCAAGGGTATGTACCTTTTAAATGTATATTCTAGAGATCTATAAATAGCATCAATTGTTGCCTCCACTGCACAGATTGGAGGGGACCAAATCTATCAAAAATAGTAAGGAAAAAAAATGGAAGCAAGAAACATTTGCATGTGTCCTCTTAATATTAGCTGGAACCTATACACCATAGATTGAGTAATAATTTTCCTATAGATGTTTTTCTCATAGCCTTGAGTATTGAAAACGTGAAGAGCAGTATGGCATTATTAGAAAAGGACATACCCAGAGGAACAAACCTAGTATGACAACTATGTAGAAGCAATTGTGATTTCTCCATCCTGCAGGTTTATCCGAACCCCCTTCACCTGAGAAGGCATGAAAGGACACCAATTTTTTGAATCAGGAAGTGTTGCTCAAGATCCCAATAAAAGAAAATTTTTACAAATAGATGTTGTTCCTGAAGCTGGTCATGCTGGTGTACCCCTGAGCTCCTTAAGAGTTACCTAAACCCTGATGCCTTTTAGCTCTATTTATTTAATTGCTCACAATTAGCATAGTCCAATGTAACCTGTACAAAGCAATCTCAATTTCTACCCTGTTGTGTAATCTAATGATTAAGAAGAATTGTGTAATGTAATAAATGTTAGAGGATAATGGATCTAGCTTAACAAAACAAACAAAGCCTCCTCTTTGGCAGAAAATGAATCTCCTGATTCAGTCCTCTCCGAAATGTGGACCCAACCAAAAGCAAGGCATATCATTCCTTTTAGCAGTGCAGGCTCTGATCCCACTGGTACCCTCAAATCCGCAAGTAATGCAAGGGAAATAATCAAAATAGTTAAGGCACTCATCTGACCAAAATATTTTTAGGGAAAAAAAATTTGATTGAAACCTAAGTTGTGTCGGTTCCTTTACAGTGACACGGTTCCTGGCCTCGAAGGCCGCCCCCAAATTATGAGAAGAATTTCATCATTTTAATCTAAAAAATGTTCATCATTGTAGAACCCCAAAACTTCAGTAGAGAACATGAAGAATGAAAAATTAAAAACAAGAGAACGCCTCAAACAAACGTGGCCACAGCATGGCAGCAACAACAAATGGCGTTAGGGTGTTATCCCCCCTAAACGAATGCTCAATATGTTAGGCTGATCATCACTGCTATGCAAAAGTGCTGCAATTTAAGAAGAATAGAATACGGAGATCATAGCAGTGGTGTTCATCAATGTATATACCATAGCATGAGTATATATACTGAACTTAAATGCCAAAAGACCTGCCATGGAAATATCCACATCCGAATAAAAAGTATGCACATGACAGAAATTTGCATATGCTTAGATTGATATATCTTTATCATCAGCACTGGTATATGCTCAGAAATAATTTGTCACTAATACAGTTATTTGCTCAGGACAAAAAGGCAATAGCATCAGCACCATGGTGGAGTAGAGCGAGGGCATGGGAGGTGGCGCATTGAGATTGACGGACCTGCCGTATGTGCCTCCATCCACATGAACCGTGTGACGGAGAGGCGAAGACAGGAATCTAGGGTTTCACCAAGCACTGAAGGATGCTCGGTGACGGAGAGACGAAACCCTAGGCCGGCACCTCCGCAGCGCTGGGGTCCACCGTTGCCTTCCCCGTGTGGTGCGAGGGAGCCGTGGAAAAAGCGCGGCGGCCGCAGCACTGAGGGCCGGCCACCACAGAGGCCTGCTCGCGTCGCCAGCCTGGCCGCGTCCAGCCATCGAGGGAGATGGGGAGAGAGAGGAAGGGGAGGAGTAGAGGTTGCCGGGACTCACCTGCGCTGGGGGATTAAGGGGGAGGTGTAACATTCTAAATGTTAAACATGCTTGCATTTTCATTTCTGCATAAAGCATCATTATGCATATAATCATGAGCATAAGAAATTGCAAGTTCTATGTGTGCAACACCTATGTTTGTTTAGTGATTCTAAAATTGACTCAAAATGGTTTAGTTTTCAATATAAAGTAGGGTTTGTGTTGATCATTTCATCAAAATATGCCTACTTGTGATGATAGTGTTGTTTGAATCTTTATCAAGTTAGCAAATGGCCCCAAGTATAAGTATATGTTTTATTCAGTTTTTGGGGTTGGTCCCAAAATAAAAGTTGTAGTACAATTTATGTGCTACAAAAGTTATTTAAGGATCAAGGGCCAAATCTCTCTTTAAGTTGGCCAAAAGTTAGCCTTAATAGGGAATTCAGCTTTTAAAGGGGGTAAAGACTTGGAATTTTTCCAAGTCCCTGAATTTCAGTAACTAGATTCAGTTTTCAGGGTTAAGCAATTTTATTTTTTCATGAATAAAAACTGGAAACCAATTCCATCACTTGTTAGTACAAAGTTTGTACTTTGATAATGTGTAATTGGTTGAGCTTGGTTGCAGTTTGTTAATCCTTAATTAATTACCAAAAGCAGCTAATCAGCTTAGATAGGATGCTGATTAACTGAATAGATATTTCCAGTTTCTTTTTACTGGTATTTGATGGTCTATAGTTTTCAATCCAGTAGGATTTAGCCTTCAACCTTTCAAGCAAAGTTGTAGAGCATACATAGCAGTTTACAGTGGTGGGGTTAGTTTGCCCTTTGGTCGCTTGAGCAGAGAATTAGAGGCAGTTAAACAGAGGGGTTTCAGTCGGTGAACAGTGCATCGAGAAGAAGCTTCTCGTCGCCGGCAACGTGCTGGCTGCCGTTTGGGTCGCTGCTGCCACGCTGCGCCATCTCTGTAGCTCACGTCGCGTGTCCAGTGAAGGAGTGGAGAGCTCACGTGCTGCCCATACCGTCGTTAAGAGCCAGCCAGCTCGCCGCTGATTTTTCTCCCCGCCGCACTGCTCACCGGAGCCACGATAACGGCCGACCGGGCTTCGCGGGCGCACGGCCAGGCGCTGCTAGCCATGCAGACAAGTCCGCGAATGCGCTGGCCACTCCCCCGTACTCGACTTGCCTATAAGAAGCCGAAGCCAGTCACCGTCGTTTTTTTTTCTTCCAGCGCCGCCGCCGGCAAAGCTCCTTTCGCCAGCAAATTCACCGCGTCTGATCCATCTCCGCTAAATTCCACGCACCCTTAGCTTCGTTTGCTCCTAGCGCCCCTCCTTGACCTACTTGTTTTGACGTTGTTCGCCGGAGTCGATCATATGCCGGAGTTCCCCCACGGCCGCCCGCCATGGCCGCCATGTGCACTTTGCCGTGGACCGGGAACCTCGGGCCACCCCATGCCGCACCGAGTTCCCAGGCAGACGCGTCCCACGCTAGGGGCTTGCGCCAGCCCGCCCGGCCGCCGGCACTTGCCGCCCCTACCGGAGATTTTTCCCCACCGCCGCCGCTCCTGGCCGCTCCGAGCTGTGAGCTCGTGTGGTCAGGTCACCACCGACTCCCCATCGACCGGGCCAAGCACACCAGTGAATCCACCGTGCTCCAGAGCCTCGCCCAGCCTGTGCTGCCATCGCTCGCCGCCGTCTGGCTACCGTCGGCCAAGGCCGGCCATTGCCCAGCTCTGCTCTGCACCGAGGAAGAAGAAAGGGTGATGGTTTTTCCTTTTTCAGAAAATATTAAAAATGTTGATTTCCTATTTATTTTATAACTAATTACTTAGCCCTCAGAAAAATGTGAAATAAATATAATTATGTTTCTGGTGATATGCTCTGTCATGAAAAAAAATAGGAATTTGCCATGTCTGATAGTTTTGACCTATGTTAAAATTACAATTTTTAATTAATAAATGCCTTTTCCTTGATTTTTAGAGAGTTAAATATTGGTCCAAAAATTATGAAAATTGTTTTACAGCTATTTCAGGGTAATTCCAATTCTCACAAAAAGTTTGAGATAAATTTGACAATATTTAATAAAATCATTATTTATATATTTATTAATAAGAAAAAGAAGCACTTTAGTTAAGCATGTGTGTGCTTTTGAATGTTGCAAATGATCATCTTGCTGTTTGAACTTTATGATGTGCTGTTTGTATATGAAATAGTTTAATTGAATAGTAGATGGTTTTGTTTAGTTTATATCTTGTTTGCTAAGGCACATGAGCATGCATGTATATAGTTATATATATTTTTCCCTTTTAGAAAAGAAAATCATGAAAATGACTTGGATGATTTTTGAATAAATTGAAGACCATGAGACATATCTACTCCTGATGTCCCATGGCAATTACATGTCTATCTTGATATGATTCCTAATCACCATGTTAATAAATAGAAATACCTTTCTTTTATATCTATATATAAAAATGCTAAAATAGAGTAGATCAAAGTTAATATAACTTGAGTGCATTTTGGCCCTTGTATGAAGACCTAGGTACACAAACCCTTGCTGTTCTTAGGCACTTTAATTATTTTATCATGTTGGTGTGCTCATGACCTACATGTAGGTTTAATATTTACAAAGAACTTAAGTGTTATATTAGTTCATCCTTGTGTATAAGTCATGAACTATTATTTTGCTTGCATTAGCTTTAGTGGATTGAGTACTTTTTATTAATGGTGACCATGCATCCAAATGGTTGGTTTGTCATCCTTTTTATATGTAAACATTATTTCTCTTATAAGCTTGTTTAGTAAGTAGAGGTAAGAATAAGCATCCAATTGTCGTATCCATGTTCAAAATAATTAATGTGTTTTCATGCTTAATTCTACTCAACAGTAGTAGCTGAGTTAATAATGATTAATGATTCATGAAAATGCTTGTTCATACTTACCTTTGCTAATGATCAAATTTTGAACTAGATCACACATGCTTTGCTGAAAATGGCATCCTGTACAGATTCTGTTCAATGAAAGTTTTCATGTTCATAATGGTGTTTTCTATGGATGGCTTAAATATAAAACTTGTAGAGAATTTCCATACCTATATTATTCTAAAATTTTATGGTTTTTGGACAACAAAATTGGGAGCTATAGATTATATAATTTAACTATCAAATTCTGTGTGCTTCCTGTGCAGCCCTGAAAGATCATACTGTTTGGCTTAGATAATTTGTGAATCACCTGTTGGTCATAACTAGAGAGTTGTAGTGTTTTTCATAAGATTTCCAAAATGTCTTGAATCACTAATTTTGGTGGTCTATAGCCCTGATTATGACTAGGATAAACTCAGGGACAGAATTTGTCCAATCCTGAACAGAATTGATTCATTGAACTGTTTGACCTTAATAATAATTGAATCAATCCAATATGATAATAACAAAGTTGTAGACAACTTTATAAGCTTTCCAAAAAGTCTAAGAACACTCTTTTTGGATGTCTATATCTTCCGTTATAATTAAAAGAAGATGATGTATGCTGCTGCCTTGTTTCTATTTCTTATTCTAAGTTGATTGCCTCCATCCTTGTGACCCTTGTATGCATAAGGAATATGTTTAATAACTTCAGTAATATAATTCATCATGGAAAAAGTATATTGAATCTAATTAAATAATGTCTAACTTAAAATAATAATGTTTTATTAATTAATTAGGTAATGATTCTGATGTTTTCTTGCCATAGCCTTTAGAAAGGGTTAGGCATGTGATGACCTGTATGATTTTGGATTGATTGTGAACCTTGGATCATAAAACCCAATTGATCCTTAGCAACTTGATTCATTAAAGATAATGATCATGATAGGTTGTTATAATGGGAAAATGATTGTTCTCAAGTAATTGTAGTAGCTTTTCTAGAAAGGAGATATGCCTCTACTCTATAAAGATTAAAAGCAAATAACACTTATCTTTCTTAAACAAACCTTAATAATACAGTGTTGTCATCAGAGAAAGAGAATTTCACACATGGAACCTTATGTAGCTTTCTTTGTTATTATCTAAATAAATCATCTCATTGTGCCTCATGTCACGCATAGCATTAAACACGCATCATTTCATTACATGTAGCGCACGTGAGTGAGAAGGTCCGAGATGATCAAGCTTCGAAAGATATTTGGAAGGATCCAACCCCAACAAAGTGATTCCACAGAAGATGTTGATGGCAAGATTAACCGCTAACCTTCCCTACAACACAGGCAAGCCCCGGAGCATGACCTACTCTCTGTTTTATAAATACTTTATTACGCCTTAAGTCTAGTGTAATGTGCATTAAGTAAATAGGAATTGGTTGAAACCGTTGTTGCATAATTACCTTGATCTACAGTTACTTCCAGATACTATTCCACTAGTATATGTAGGACGTTTGTCCCGTAAATGCTTAGCCATGCTTAGACCGGTAGAAGTCGGGTGATTTCCTGTCTCCCGTGAGACATAGGATGGATATTTGTTACCACGGGATATATGTATGCTATCCTGAATCTTGAGAATGATGATAATTGGAGACCGGACGGGAATTAGCGATGGTGATGCTACAGGACATGGAAGTCTTGTATGCTTATATTTTTCCCGTCTGTGTCAATTAAGGACCGTACCGTACTCTGGTCTAGGTGTGAGATTGAACGTACCTTCACATAACAGCCGAATAACTCGTTTCAACTGTGAAACCGAATAGCTCGTTCGAGGTAGGAATTGAACCGTTAGCATTGCTGGGAGGAGAGCAACTGGTGGAGAGGGTACTGATCCAAGACCCTGCGTGATTACGGGCTACGGGCTGAATGAGCTTGACTTGTGAGGATGCAGTACCATCAGTTTTGCGAAACGGTTCAATCCTATCTTTCGAATAGAGTGAACGGTAACTCGAGCGAGCCTTGCTAGCTCGCGAGGGTGTGTGATACGGGCTTTACCCAGCTGGTGTAATCGATTCGAATCGCCGTCTCTCCCGGATAGTGAGAAATTTATACCTTGTCGTAGAGACGTAGTAAGAAATGAAACATTGAATGATGATGGAAGGATCATGATGGATATCCCATCTAAAGTGATAGTTCTATGATTTAAATTCTATGACATAGAAATGTGCTAATGTAGTCCTAAGTAGCTCAATATTAATTCTGCTACTAAAACTTAAAGTAAGGATTATTTTAGCAAGCTTTTCCGCAAATGATGCTAGCCATCAAACTCTACACATATGGCTTATCATTATCCTTGGAGTCTTTTTATTTCTTCTTCCTGACGGGTAAGTCTTGCGGAGTATAATTGAGTACTCAGGGTTTTATCCCACCATGTTGCAGGTGAATTACTTGTTTGCAGATGTTGTTAACTAAAAGTCGATGGGCACGGCTACTCCATATATGTTTCTCATCTATACTTCATCGGAGGATGTCATTTAAGCTAGCAATATCACTCAAACTTTGATTTGGTAATCCTCTCTAAATATACATTATTGTAAGTCGATTTGAAACTAAACTTTTATTCATTATTCTTTATCCTATTGTAATAACTTTTCTGCTGCGAACTCTGAGTATGTGATATGTATTTGCTTAATCAAGTACGATCCTGGCTATAAAGTCGATTTACCGAGGTCATTCGTGACACTCGGCAGACTACCGGGTTTATATACGTGATGGCATGTGCGTGCCACCGTGATCAACAGGGACGTTCATACTTGATCGTGTATAAATTGGTCGGTTCTGTCACAGGAGGAGGGCGCCGCGGCGCTGCGTCGGGATAGTTGGAGAGGGAGGAGAGGCGTGCGTGCGTTTTTTCTTTTTTTTAAGGAGAAGAAGTAGAAGCAGAAGCTGAAGCGCTCTATATATTTGGCTTCCCAGATTCAGATGAGAAGCCGGTACTAATCAGCTTTTGGACCCCAGATTCAGATGAGAAGCCGGTACTAATCAGCTTCTGGATGAATCTGAGGAGCTAAATCCGGACCGTACGATGGGCCAATCGAACGGACCATGGAATTCTAGGCGACGTGGCCCATGGTTCCTTCCAGGAGCTTGTGCTAATTTAATATCTTAAATTTGTTATTGTTATACATCTTTTGCCATGCATATGGCACTGTGAGCAGGTAATCCTCATCAAAAGCATGCACGCACTGATAGGTACAAGCAGGGAAGAGATAAGGCGGATAGCCAACCATAAATACCAGCATGACATGAACAACACCACCAGTCCACCACCGAACCTGCTGGCCCGAATTTGCAGGATCGATCGATTCAGCAACTGCTGGAAAGTAGCCACCTCTTGCTCGTCGCTGAGGGCTGCGGCTAACGTGCACCTTGGTGGAACGGCGACGGGACAGGCAGTCGGCTAATTAAGCTCCTGCCGGCTCGGCCGGTGAGGACGATGCGTTTGGTAGCGATTTTACAGTCGTTTGACTGGTCGTATAGGCTGCTTGATTTGTTTTGAGAGAAAAATACTGTTTAAATGTTTAATAAACTCAGTTGATAAGACAAACGAACAAGACATTTATCGCATGCAATGTTACGTAGGATTTTTACCATAGTTTTAAATAGCGGGCTATAGCGGCCGCTATAGCTTTTGGAAAAAGACACCGCTAAGCTATTGTCATTTTTGCTGCTATGCCAATGACCGTTATATTGCGCTATAGCACCGCTAAATTACTTAGTTGTAGCTTTGAAATAGCGCCGCTATTTCAATTTCATCTATAATATTGACAATCTAGTTATTACTTGCTTATAATTTGTTTTAAAGTTTGTATTTTGGCAAATTAAACTCTTGAGTTTCATGAATCATGCTCCAATATCACATGAAGTAATATTTTCTACATCCCTAGAACCATGAAAACATATGTGTTCATCAAATTTCATGACTGTCTTGTTTTTTTACGGTTTTTTTATAAAACGCTATCTATCATAGCTCCGCTATAGCTGCGCTATAGCTTTATAGCTTCTCAAAAAAAAAAAGATACCGCTATTTGTTATAACCCGATATTTAAAACTTAGA